>JARHVA010001568.1:722500-767500 GCA_037957365.1 Torreya grandis
GAAAAAAATATCAAAGAGGTTCAAGTAGATGGTAAGAATATTTCAATGTTTGAAGATCTAAAGCTCATTATGGAAAAATATGTTTTGCATTCAGATTTTTATGCTTTGGATATGGATGATGTGGATATAGTTCTTGGATATCCATGGTTAGAGACTTTGGGAACAATGAATATTAATGTTTAGAAAAAGTTCATGAAGTTTTGGTATAAGAAAAAGAAGATCACTTTAAAAGATATCATAGTGAAAAAGGCACCAATAACAATCCAGGTAGATCATGAGGATGAGATTGAAATAGGTGATGAAGATCATGATAAAGATTTAGATGATATAGATAAAGACACACTACAAATGGACACTTCATCTACTCAAGAGACAAAGAAGGAAAATGTGGAAGAGGTAGAAGCAAAGGTGGATAAGGTCAAAGTATTGGAAAAGGTTGAGGTATATAGACACCCACATCATCATGAGAGGAAACAATCATGGAACCAGGTGAGGAAGTGTCATAATAACAATCATTTTGTCTATATAGGAAATAAAATTTACAATCATTATGGATATGCATGGAATCCAAATAAAGAATACTATGGCACATGGAATGAATGGGGAAATCATTATGACTATGCATGGAAGAATACCTACTATGGTCATGGTTGGAATCAAAGAAGCGCAACAGAATATGGTACATGGAATAAAAAGAGGAGTAATTATGTTGAGACACCAAAGCAATATAATTATGATCATGAACAAAATCAGACGAGCACAATGGATTTTGGACACAAGCTTGGAGAGATATCCCCTGCCAAGATCACATATGGATGGTTAGATGATCGAGATTGGAGATAAGTGTGCAATTATTTGAAGCACACTCATTATTTGGTTTCTTCTTATGTTTCAGGGATGAAACACATCAAAGAGGGAAGTAATGCTATGTACCTAGGGATATGATATATTGATGTATATGGGTTGATGGAGATGTTGACATGTGGCACACATCCCCTTAGTTAGTTATATGGGTACAATATATTAGGATAATAGAGTAACTTGTCGAAGTAGTACATTGGGTAATGGTTGGCCTACATTGGGATTATGAGGTTATCCATCCATGGGTTAGATAGATGTATACAGATAGGAGATGATTATCATGGTAAAGATATCAAGTAAGCATTGAGTCTTCTATTGTAAGAGGATATTGGAGGTTGTCTCCTCGAAGAGACATTGTGGATTTAATCCTTCCTAAAGGAGTATTATATGGTGTTTCCCTACCTTAAGGGTATTTCTACATATATTTGAATTATATCAAGATCATTACATGTGGTATCAGAGCCTCCACCTAGGTTCAAGTCACAGAGCAGGTGGCTACACCGACATGGCAGTGTTAGTCTGGAGCTCGTACATGTAGGGAATCCTAGTGGTACAGGTGCAAATCTAGCCCAGAGTTTGGGATTTGGAAGTGTGGTGGGATGTTATGGTCTTGGTGGGTAGACTTTAATAATGCCTTAAGGTTTTGGTGTAGTAATTCATTATAAGAGGCCACCTATTAGTATAGTAGATTAGGCATAGATTTATAGTATTTGGTAGGAGGTGAGGGTGAGGGTGGTTGAGGTGGTTAGAATCACTATTGGTAGAGATATATATTGCCTATAGGTTATATATTTATAATTGCAAATAGTGTAGAGGAATAGTTAGATGGGCCTGATATTAGTTTGTTAGACTACATTGTTAGGATAGATAATGGCCTTGCAGGGCTAGACATGTTAGATTTAGGCTATAAATACATAAATAATGACCTTGTAAGCCCAAATAGTTCATATTCAGGCCCAACTGAGTTAGTGAGAGGCTAAGTGATAGGTAGTTGAGAGGACCAGGGATGAGGGGACCACATTATTATAGAGATAGGGCTTGGGTGATGTGATTTACCATATATTCTATTTAACTAGAGAGGCTTAGTATTACATGTGTTTTTATGATGGCTTTAGCTAGTAGATCCATAAGATCCATATTATAGGTCTAGTATCTCTTCTCACTCTATACATCAGCCACTAAAGATACCACTAAGATAGTCATGATCTGGTTATTTGGGACATTATTTATATTTTGGACATGTATATTTCATTCCTAGCACATGGATGCCCATGACGATTGTATTGTATATATTTTTTTGACTAGAATTCATGGACATTTATGTGATTATTATGATATTTATTATGATATATGACATGTTTATATATTTTGGTGATATGATGGTCATATATTAGTTAGATTAGATCTTGGATTTTTATGAGATCATTATTTGTTGATTATATACATGAGGTTATTATGATTTACCTACTTATGGAAATGACATATGATTATGTGTTTCATGGATGTTATTTAATTTGATGTATGTGATGATAATGATATGGATTTATTAGATTCAGATAGGTTATGTGATGTTATTTTTAATATATATATATATATATATAATATTAAATGGATAAAATGAGATAATGTGATATATGAAATAGAGTATGTTATATCATGTGTTAATATTTAAATAGGTAGTCCCATAATGAATATAATCATGTCTCAAAAATATGTAATGGGAAAATCCTCCTACACCAAAGAGGTAGGTGGATTAGTTAGTATGTTATGGTGATTAAATGGGATAGTTGAATGATTTGGTAATATTCATTGTGGGGTGTCTTGAAGCCACTTAAAATGTTGGTAATCCATTTTTATTGTTACATTTTTATTAAGAGTGTACCTATGACATTTGGATAGTTGAGGTCACAGTGACTCATAGTGTATGGGGGTTTAAGAGGGAACTCTATTAATGGCATTCCCAATTTCATAATGGGTAGTCACTTTTGGACATCCCTGTTCCCAAGAACAAAAATATAAAAAAATCAAATATTTATGAAAGCCAATACTTTAAAAGCTCATTTTGACACAATAAACATTTACATACAAGATAAACATATTACAATCATAGAAAAGGATTATGACAACTTAACATAAAAGATTACAATAAATATTTACATGAGACAACTATTGACAAGATAACTTAATTATGTAGATGACTTAATAAAGAGATTTATACTTCAATAAAAACACTAGATTTATATATTAACAAGATAACATAATAAAAAGTTTCAAAAATATAACTTAAAAGGATGTATAAAGTATTTAAAAATTTAATCAAAGTGAAAAGTATTTATATAAAATGTTGTTTGTAAAAATGGGCTATTTACAAAGTGCCCTAGAATATTGACCAAGGATAATGGGTTGTAGAACATTTGTGATAGTTGAGACAATCAAATCTAGAAATAATTATAATCCTAAGAACTAGATTAATTTTTTTAGGATTCTATTTAGAATTTTACAAAATGTATTATACATCATGGAGGAGGAATAATTAATGAGCCTATTTTAATAATGAACTTAGTGGGTAAAAGTGGATGTATGCTTAGGCTAATGAATAGGAATGAGTAAATTTTAGTGTGATTGACGCTGATAGGAAGAAGATTTGTCTAGGAGAATCAATTTTCATTTAGATTTAGATGTTAGAACGAAATATAGGTTTTAAAGTGGATTACATATTTGAGAAGACTCTTCAATAGTTGTCCCTTTAGAACTTTTAGCATTAGTTTTCCCCATAGTTGAATCTCATACCTCCTTATTTTCAAAGAATATGTATGACACCCACGAACAAGATCAAGATCATATGGGAGGTGAGTGGATTAGATGGGAAGGTGGAAATGATAGGAGATGACGAAGAATGATAGGAAGTGAAATTGTGATGAATAGGAATGCACCCTAATATACGCTCTTATATATAGAGGATCAAATATTTTGAGCCCTCTAGTTATAAAAACATTTTAGATGCATAATATTCATTGGCTCATCAATTTTATCTCCATTTAGAGTGGCTAATTTATATGCCTCAGATCAAAATTTGGCAATAATAACATAAGGCCCAAGCCAATTTGATTCATATTTTGCCTTGTTTTCATGCTCAATAGTGGTGTTTTTATGATTCTCATTAAGTAATAGGTCACCAATTTCAAATTATTGGGACTTGATTTTCTTGTGATATTAGCCTTTGAGCTTATTTTGATATGCCCTAAGGTGATCAAGAGCATCTTGAAACTTTTCATCCAATAATTATAGTTCTTGTATCCATTTATTTATATATTCATAGTCTATTAGGATGCACCACAAAGATATATGTAATGAGGGGAGTTCAATTTTGACTAGAAATATTATTTTTGTTCCACATACCAAAGAGTATGGAGTGGCTATAGTTGGCATTCAAACACTGATTCTATAGGACCAAAGTACATGATGTAACTATAGATATGAGTTTCTTCTAGTTTCATTGAAAATCATTTTGAGTATTTTTATAGGTTTTTTGTTTGTTTATTCTACTTGGCCATTGCCCTAGGGGTAATAAGGTGTGGAAAAATGCTTCTCAATATGATATCGATTCCATAGATATTTTTCTTCCTAATTATTAAAATATTTGTAATTATCTGATATAATTTTAGATGGGATTTTGAAGCAACAAATTATTTGATTAAAAATAAACTTAGATATATATATATATATATATATATATATATATATATATATATATATATATATATACCTATGGTTTATATGAGTGATATTGCTTCCAACCATTTATTAAAATACTTTATGGCTTTAATAATGAACTTATGCCCATTTGATGAGGTAGGATTAATCTTACAAATAGGATCTAATCCCCATATTGAAAAGGGCCATGGGCTCATAATAGGTTTTATCTATTGAGATGGAGCATGCATGAGATTCACATGTTTTTAATAATATACACACTTGTGCACATATTAACAAGCATTGTAATCCATTGTTGGCTAATAATATCTAATCTAGAAAAACTTCTTAACCAGGACCATTCACTGACATGGTTGCTGTAAATACCATCATGGACCTTCTTGATTGTAAAAAGGGCCTCTTCTAAGTTTAGGCATCTTAGCAAGGTCCCATCATAGCCTCATTGATAGAGCTTGCTTCTAAGGATGGTGTAATAGGATGCACGTTGGATGAAGGCTTTGTGTTGATGGTGAGTGAGGTTTGGTAGAAGGCTATTATTGTGGAGGTTAGTAAAAATGTCATGGTACCAAGGTTGAATAAGATTAGGGATTGCATAGATTTGATAATAAGCCAATGCTTGATGAGCTAGAAATAATAATTATTCAACTAAAAAATTACATTCAAGTACGTCTTCTAGGAGATCTATCAAAGCCCTGATAGTGGCCATTACATTTGTAGCTTTGTTACTTCTTGTGAGCACTTGTTCAAAAGTTATAAACTAGAAATTTTGCTTTAACTAATGAACCATTTATTTTTAGAGAAGTAAATTATCATCCTTAGTTTTTAACTCTTCATTGACCTATTTGATAATGAATTAAAAATCCCAAAAGCCCTGAAGATGTTGAATATTCAACTAGATAGTAAGTTATAAATAAATAATCAATGCATCATATTTAATGATGTTATTAGTGAATGGGAAAGAGATTTGAAGTTATTTACGGATTAGGTATCCTTGTGGTGTGACCAAAAGGATTCCTAATTCTAACCCATATGTGGTAAAGGATCCATCAAAATATAATTCCATCCACATGATTCTTTAGTTTTCAATATGGACTCATTGCGGAAGGATATTATCAATGGCTTTGTGTCTACTACTAGTGCTTCTACTAGTTGATCCATAATAATTTCGCCTTGATAGATTTTTGTTTCACATATCAAGGTCAAATTCACTTAGAAACATAATCCATTTAGCCATTCTTCTTATTAAAATAGAGTTACATAACATATATATAAGCAGAATGACTTTTGTAATTAGCTTGACTTGGTTATTTAACATATAATGTTTGAGTTTTTGTGATGCAAAGACCACATCCAAGCATGATTTTTGTATAGGGGTATAATTTGGATCATATGAGATAAGTCTTATAATTAAATAATATATAGCTCATTGCTTTTCTCCATCATTGAGTTTAGCTAAGAGAGACCCTTGAGCACATGGCATAGTGGATAGATATAAAATTAATTACCTTCTTGATATTAGTGGTGAGAGAATGGAGGATTCAATAGATATCAATTCAAGTTATAAAATTCCTTTTGAAATTATATATTCTAGTAAAAATGAGATCCTTTATTTAAGATATGATTAATTGGATGGTATTTATCTACCAATTAATAAATGAAGCAATAAATGGCTTGTAATTTTCTTTGAAGGCTCCATAGCTACTTCAATTTTTTAGTTGGAAGAATTTCAATACTAGATTTTACTTTAGTGGGATCTACCTTAATGTCTCATTGAGAGATTATGTATCCCAAGACTTTTACTAAAGTGACACTAAACACACATTTATTGGGGTTTAGTTTGAATTTATATTAGCTAAACCTCTCAAATATCTATTTGAGGACTACTAGATGTTTTTCTCTTAGTTTGGACTTTCCTATTATGTCATCCACATAATATTCCATAATATCATGCATCATGTTGTGTAAAATGGATATCATGGCCCTTTGGTAAGTTTATCCTAAATTTTTTAGTCTAAAGGGAATCAATTGATACTATAAATCCCCCCTTAGATAATGAAATAAATTTTATTCTAATCTTTTGGAGTGATTTTGATTTGATTATAACTAGAAAATTCATCCATGAGGGAGATCATTTCATATCCTAATGTAGATTCCATGATCATGTCAATATTTGGTAAAGGAAATTCATCTTTTGGACATGCCTTATTTATATCTTAGAAGTCAATATGAATCCATATCCCTCATGGTTTTTCAATGTGGATGATATATACATCCCCTTAGAATAATCAGTTATCCGAATGAATCCTACCTCTAAGAATTTTTTTAACTCTTCCTTGACTAATAATCCCACCTTGTGTACATATTCAGAGCTTCTATTTAATTTATTTAACATTTTTATGTACCAAAAGATTATTTACCACCAAAGTGGAATATAATTTAGGCATGTTAGATTAGCTCCTCAAATATATGTCTATAAACTTTTTAAGAAGCTCAATAAGAATTTGACATTCTTTAGAGGTGAGAATTATCCCTAATTTGATAATTCTAGTAATTTATTCAATTTTTATATTAATTTTCATGACTTAATTAGGGAAGGATACTTATGATAAATATATATTGGGTGTGTTGGTAGATCATCTCCTTAAGTAAACTTAGCTAGTAGTTCCACACCTAGCTCTTGATAAAGCTCTTGTTAGTCATGATTTGGCTAGATTTCTTCTATGTCTAGAGAGGGATTAGCTTCATCATACTCTTCCTCTTCTAATTAGTTTAATGACTTAAGTTTCTTTCCAAAATAGGTGCATGTGTTTAAATCATAGTGAATCCTATTTTATGATATCATGATGGTATAACACTTTAAACTCCTACATATATAATAATAGCTTTGTCATTTTGAAACACATAAAAGGAAGGCTCTTTTATCTGATCCTAATATATTAGCTTAGGGTATCAGATGAATATCATGATATTGGAAGTGGTACTACTAGAAAATAGGTTTTTGGAAGCCAAGTCATCATAGAGGCAATAAATGAAACCTGTCCTGACTTCATCAAAAGTAGAGTCTTTAGGAGTTAAATAAGTGTATGTGGTGATAGATTTGAGGTCAATGCCTAGTGGTTTGTACCTTAGGCCAAGTCATCTTGGATGTTTTTAAACACCAATAGGTTATATCCTTTCTTGTTCCTCTCATCCTAGTCCTCACCCTATATAATTCAGATTTTGAAGTATTTTTGTAGTTAGGGATATTTTTAACTATGAAAATCTAGGGCTACATATTCATGAATAATCCAAGAATCATCAAACTCCTTAAAATATTCTTCTAATAACATCCATGTGATTATGAAGGCCATTGACCTAAATTGATAAATAATAGGTTTATCTTATCTCATAGTTAGGGACCCATATCTATGTGGGGATAATGGGATGTCTCCTACATAAAGGGTTTTATATTCATATTCCCCACACCCCTTAGAGATAATTTTTAGATGAGTGATATCTAGTGACTTAGATGAGGCAGTTGATAAACTATCAGGGTGTACATATTTCATATATTTTGGATTATAATATGAGATTTGGGTAATAGTAAAATAAAAATCAAGATTTGATTATTCTATTTGATAGCTAGAAAAAAATATATTTCACTCACCATGGTGATCTCCATGCTTGAATGTGGGAATTTGAGACATTGGGGAAGGGTGGAGGGTACTTCTCTCATCTCATGTATCTAAGGGTGTCCCAAAATCATATTATATGGGAGATTTACATCCACATCATGGATTAGTTTTTTGTGGACTATAGGACCTATTGGCCAATATTGGCCCACATACCAAGATTTTGCTTAGATTGAATAGATGAGAAAAGTTCATTTTTGAGTGAATGATCAGATGAATTATAAAATATTTGAAGGACCAAACTATCATAGGATGTCATGAAAAAATGAATGGGTCATCTTGGTTGCACATTTTTAAAGTATGCTTAGAAAGCTTCTCAGGCTAAAATATCACATGGACATGAAGTCCTTCATGCTAAGGTCACCCTCTACAAAATTGGTGACTTGTTGAGATTGCTATCTCAATATATAAATATTAAAAGTTAGACTTGCAAAGCAGGATGTGTGAACATAAATTTAAATCTCTATAATAATTCCATTTAAATTTAAATGTTCCCAAGTTGAACATAGATCTAACAAGTGTCAAGATTACAGGAGCTTAGATCCAATGGTGAATGGTAACTTGATAGTGTTAGTGGGTCCAAAAAATCTAATATTTCACATTCGATCATGAACCTAAGATCAATGGTGAGCATTGAGTCAAAAGGTCAGCATGAACACATGGTTGATCAGTGGTAATATCCTAGGTACATGAATAAAGATGCAATGGTGTATGTCAACTAAAAATGTTAGTGGGCCCAAATAGATCTAACATCACATGTTTGATCATGCACCTAATATCAAAAATGAGAAATGAGTTAATAGGTCAATGAATCTTGAGAATAAAGAAGGAGATACTAATTGTCTCAACTGCATTCAACTGGTAGAATATATATGGCTCACATTTATTTGTATAGAGAAAGATCAATCATAGATGACCAAGAATATACAATGGTGCTCATCTAATATAGATCATAGATTGATGTTCAAGATTAAAATTTGATGATTAAGTGGATTAAATATCAATGGCATGCATTCATCAAGTAGGTCAAGATCGATAGTCAATATTAAAAGTTGAAAGATAAGAGATTTCAAGTGGATAACAATTGTGACCTAGGTCAAAATGGAGGAAAATATTACAAGGATCATCCCTTCACCATTATAACTCGATCAAATGTCACAAAAATACATAATTGTATAGTTATGTTTTGTCAATAATAAGGTTTTGATGCCATGAACCTTTAGTTTAAAGATTTGTAACACACAAGGTCCATCCTTTGGGGTTGTAGTATTATTTCACAACTATGATCTTTTCCCTTTAAAGAATGCCTATGCATATGATGATTTCTTAGCTTTCATAAGATCTAGAGGTAGGATAGGTCTATCTTAGACCTAATAAAAATCAAGAAGGAATCTATTTTATTTTTTTTAGAAAACTAGTGTTTAACTCCTAAATAATAAGGGGTCTAGAGTAAGTGGAAAATCTATTTTAATATAGTAAAATATATATTTTTAACAAGTAAATTGTATGAGGAAAAGAAATAAACTTATCTAAAAATAGGCTGAGATAGATGATTCAAGAGTTGGAAATTAAAATACAGTATCAGGACACTATCCATAATCTAGATCTGGCCTTCATTTTCTAATTAGATAGGAGCATTGGAATTGGATAGGAGTGTAACTAGAGCTGTAGTCCATAAATACCACTATTATCCTAAGGATATAAGATTTTTGGGTTGTATTCTCTAGGTTAGTTTGAGCCTATGTACCAAATTTTGGAAGCTAAAAGCCAATAGAGCTCACTGTAGGTCCATTTTAATCTCCAAAACCTTGTATTCACATACACACATGCAAACCAAAAATGCATCAAAAGAAAAAGGGGGAAAAACTAGGTTAGGGGAAAAATGATTGCAAGATCTAGAACCCTTATTGTCCTAATCACTACCTACATTAACCCTCATGATAGGGTCTCAAATCAAATGTATTTATTCCTTAGGGAATGTGCGTAATCAATGTGCATGATAGATGCAAGAATGAATTTCACCTAGGCCCTTCTTTGATCAAGCATGCAAGCCTATGTGTGATGCAAAATGCTAAGTTGTACTATTGATTAATTGTTTATTAAGTCTAATGTGCCAAAGTAGTAAGTGTTGAATATAAAATGCCTTATGTAGTCCTTTATATAAGAGACTCATTATTTCAAATTTGGGAGCTGTATTTTCATTTTAATGACATGGGAAAACTTAAGGATGAAGCTAAGTAAGGGGATATGACCTATTGAGTGAAGAAAATTGATTGTTGGAGGTGAAAATGACTTTGGACAAGAGTGCTAGAAATTGACACTAGTAGCACCGATGCTATTGTCCAACCCTAGCGCTCCTATCATATGGTCCCAAGACCTGAGGGGATGGAAAGAAGATAGAAAACCTGACCTAACTAAGGTGGAATGACTGTTTGAAAGGCTCAGGATGACCAAAATAGGTAAAAATGTGACTTAGAAATAGAACAAGACCAAAATGAATAAAATAAAGGATATGGCCAAATGTGAATAAATCTCATATTATCCATTCAGAGTCTCCTATGAAAGGATTGTGAAAAGACATGATATGTGTGGTTGCTTGACCAATTTAAGGTGTATAGATTTTCCCCCCTTCTAATCTAGTGATGCAATGAAATGAAGTAATAGAGTAAAAGAAATAAAATAAAATCTATACCTAAACCTACCTACATGGAGATAAGTGTGTTAAAAAAGAGTCCAACTCACTTCTTAGCTAGGAAAATGGATGGAGAGCCAAATAATGCCTAAAAATAGAAGGAATCCTTGAAATGGATGCCCCCTATACTAAATCTATCAGTAGAATCTATATAACATGGAGAAGGAGGGAAATGCTTTCCCCTTATGCTGAATGTGATTGGAATGAGAAATAATCAGAGTCTAAAACCAATGTCTTCCCTTTGTCCCACGTAAACTCATATAATTTAGAATGTGTGTATAGAATCTATATGATTTTAAGAACACAATCTATCATGCCCCCACTTTGAATAATCTAAATTAGAATTGATAAGTGCTCAAAGGTCCAAAACTAATGTTTATCCTCTATCCCACACAAACTCATGTAGTCTAGGTTTGGATAATGCTATGGACCAACCACTATAGATGATCATATAGTCTGACCTAGTGATATCCTAGGTACAACTGGGTGTAATCTAAAACTTTGGTAAATGTGTAAGAGAATGGTATGCCTTACGATTCTAATCTATATAATCTTGGATGATGAAGAACATGAACATTTATGCCATGCCCCCAAATTTGGTATGTGATTGATGCATATGTATAGTTTGGAAATATGTATAACCACATGTGATATGAGCTATCATGCCATGTCCCATGTGTAAAATTGGATATCAAAATAATGTGTTCTACACTATGCCTATAATATTTTATCTAGTCTTATCAGTATGTAATGTTGTATTAAGTTGTATGTGTGAGACACGTAGTATGTACATGCCCTAAAATATGGTATTTGAATCTATACCAAAATCACTATGAATCCATATAATTTGAGCCATTATATATCTAACTAATCTTTGTATCTATAAATTGAAGGTATATCTCTCTGAATGTCCTGAGTAATGTTGAGTGACCCATGTAGTCTAAATCATTACATATCTTGACTGATCTAAGCTAAATCTAATAATCTAAATACTAGATGTGTAAGAGTCATGGTGTATCTATAAATTGAATATGTATCCCTCTTAATATCTTGAGTAATGCTGAGTGAACCATGTAGTCTGAATCACTATATATTTAAACTGATCTAAGTTTAATCTGATAATTTAAATACTAAAGGTATAATAACCATGGTGTATCCATCTATAAGAGTGGATAAGCATGTTGGATAAGTGTAGGAATAGGAATAGTAGGAATGATGCCCCCATTTTGGGGAGAGGGATGAGATCTATGATAGATGAGGTTGAGACAAAAGTGATGACTAGTGTCATACTGATACAAGTGAGGTTGGTATAGTTTGAATTGATTGAGAAGTTGCTTGATTGATTAGACTAAGTTATTTTGAAATTTGAATGAGTTGTTTATTAGTTAGGCTAAATTGTTTGATAGTTGAATGAGTCTTTGATTGGTTAGGACCAAATTGTATGTCTAGGTAAAAATTGGTTTAGAGATGTGTGTGCTATAGTAAGAAAATGATGTAATAAGAGAGTGAGGATCATGTGATGCTAAAAGTACTTTTTTTATGATTTCTTGTAACAAAATATTTTGTAAAATGGATCTACGGGGCTGAAGTTATAAGAAAAATGGTATTTTGATTTAAATGAGAAAGTTGTTTGATATAGGAGAATCAGATTGATTCTAGATTAATTTATGTATTGACTAGGTTAAGATTTGGATCTCTAGAGTAGGAGATATGTCGAGGAGATGAGCACCTACCATTACCTATATTGAGTAGTTGACAACTTAGGTGGAGGTTGGAGGGGAGGTTACCCTGGTAAGTAGCTAAAACATGTGATTTTTGCTTGTTTAGAAGCTTATTTTTTGATGTTTTTAAGGTGTTTTAAGTAGCCTAGGAAATTTTTAACTAGTTCTAGTTCTCCTATCCATCCTCTAGCACTATTTTCTAGGATTTAACACTATTATCTAGGTTATAGTGCTCTTATCCAGTGCTGTTGTCCTTTACCCAATGCTATTATCTTAGAGGCTAATTTTTTTAAGCTGTGGCTTAGTTTAGTTACTATGTTTTTACTTGGTTGTTGGTTTTTATATGCTATTTTCTAGTGTTTTTTAGGGTGAGGTATGGGTGAGAGAGTTCCATAGAGGTTAGGTTATGGAGACACTACAATTTTTGCCTTTATCAATTGATGAGAAGGCTATGATGGATAGAGAAAGGTTGGGTTATATGTGTGACCTAAGCCCTACGTAGTGGGATATATATCTGACTACCACCTTATTTGAGAGGTGGAATGTAGTTACATGTAATTTTTAGCTTCCTACTAGGGATATTATGATTATTCTAGAGGATGTGTATTGTATTCTACACTTAACAATTAGTAAGTGTCAAGCAAAATTGTAATATGGCATGGGTGCAGATGATATTAATCATGCATCCTTATATTTTATTAGTGCACCCTTAAGCATACATAGGAAAAGTAGTGATATCGATGTATTATTGTTAGTTATTATGCATTCAAGTGTTACATGCCTACATAATTGGTTGGCCGTCTTGTTGTCTTCATTGGTTATTATATATGGGAGTGGGGTGTTGATTGCATACAAGATGCATATGATCATGCAAATTATAGAGGTGTATGGCATTATGTTCTCATGAGGTAGGAATATGCTTGCCCACTTATATAGGGATATTTATTAGTTTACTTAGGAGGCATTCAATGGTGGCATGAGTGGAACTACTTTATTACAAAGTTGGGCTTATGAGCATATAGCGATTGTGTGGCCAATAGGATTGCCAACGGAGAGGTGGGCACCCCCATAGCCATATGGGGAGTAGTGGATGAGTACATTGGCTATTTGGTCTCCTAGGATAGATCATTATATATGAATTTTGGATAGATTAATAGCTTAAAATATCATATGGAGGCCCTATAGAGGATTCCCTAGGTGACCCTAGGATGAAGTGCAATTTTGGTATATGAGGGTCAATTTTTGGCTACATGACCATTGGACTGGAGTGTACGAGTGATTTTAGTATGAGCACATGATTAGGCATTTTGGCATACCACAGGATGTTCCCCTTGTAGCATGGGTGTGGGTGAGGAGTGCATGGGCATTAATGAGGGTAGGAGCTCATGGGAGACCTACCAAGGTTGAGTTAGTACCATTACCTTTGGATGTAATAGATATGACTATAGATATTCCTAATGTAGATGATATTGGCTGCATAAAGGCATATACCACATGGTGGACAAATAATTGATGGGCTTTGTTATATCATATTGATGGAGGAGATTTCCTTGAGTATGAGGACCCTACTCCAATCCAAATGATGGGAGGTAAGCATTGATTATATTTGAATTATTATTCAAGTTTGTACATGTTTTGAAAATCCATGTCTAATGTAGTGTTGTATTTTTGTGTGCAGGTGGAGTGGAAGGTGCTTAGGATAAATCACAAGCTAGGGTAGGAGGTGGAGATTATGGGTTTTAGGAAATCATTATTGATTCTACATTTTGTGAGCTCCCACAACATGTTCCTAATGATGATGTGGAGGAGGGTTTGATTGAGAAAGTGATAGTTACAACCATTATTTATGATTATTTGTTTGATAGGGACACTATAGCTACATCTACATATGTTATGGAAATAAGAGAGAGGGATGAGCTGAGGGCAGAGCTAGATAGGCATGGGATGCCTCCACCTAATTATGGATCGATGAGTGCATAGATCATAGATGAGTATAGATATTTTTAGAGGTGGTATGTGGACTTGTGTGAGAATAATGGTTGGTTATTGGAGTGAGATAGTCATTTCTAGATGCGTTCAAGACCTCAAGGAGGTACAAAGACATCAAGTGTGAGGTTAGACTATGGGACTAGTACTAGAGGAGAGAGTGAGACTAAGAGTGAGGGCATGAATCCCATTCATTATTAATTTTATCTTGATATGTTGTATATGTTTTGAACACTTCATTAGATATATATGAATATTGTTTTTATTTCAAATCATGTGTACTATGTTATGGGATTTGAAATATTTTATTATATTCATTGTATATGGTTGTTTTAGAAGTAGTTGATTTGGTATCAGATGTTGAGACTACATATGTGTTTGGTAAAATGGTACTTGAAATATGATTTGATTTTTGTTGATATGTTTAGGTGTGATGTTAGTTTTTTTATTTTGAATTGTAAGTAAAGAACTTTGTTTGGCTTGTGATGATATGTAAGCAAAAAAATCATTGGTTTTGCTATTAGGAAATTGTTGGGATAAATTGAGCTAGTTTGAGATTGGTATATTGTTTGGATGGGTTGAGTTGGTTTAATGTTGGTAGAATAGAATTTGGTAAGATTTGGACATTGATAGCTAGTTTTTGGCTATGGATAGTTATTAGGATTTAGGAAAGTTAGTTTTTAGTATGTGGGGATGTAAGATAGCATGTTGTGCATATTACTTCCCTGAGAGTGGCTCAAGAATACAAAGGCTAGCTAGACCTTTGGCTCCATCATTGCCCTACTAAGTAAAGATATTAACTAATGATGGTATGAATGTGAATCATATCACTCTATGTTTTATCACTATATAAACCCTATTATCCAACTAAACAAGTACCCATAATACTCATGTTGTGTAGGAATATGCTCTATATCTGATACTATCTATTGTGTACTAATTATAGCTGGATGTGGAGACTCTGAAAAATGTAACTTTATTAGACATGCAATGGGAACTATGCACTATGAATAAGGCTCATCTATAGACAATCATATATCTTATGGCCTCTATTTTGATGTGTGTAACTATGCCATAGATCGAGTTGAAGCTAAAACTTATGATGAAGGATTATTTAATCTCAACCATAGTGGATTGCTACGTGAGATAAGACCTAAAAACTCTAGTCATAGTGTATATTTCTCATGAGTAGTAATTTATGGTGTGGGTTCATTTAATCTTAGTTGTAACAAATTACTATGTGAGATAGGACCTAGAAAATCTAGTCGTAGTGAATATTTCTCATGAGTAGTACTCTTATGTGGTGCTTGTGACTCTTCTGGATATATGTATAGAACTACACTATGTACTCCTTAGACTATAGTGATATATGTAGGTTTCTCTCAATGTAATAGTTTATAAACATTTTGAATAGGTGGATTAAGAGATATCTTGTGAGGCTCTATCCTAAAACTTGCATTTATCTCATGATGAGTGATCAATGATTCCTATGAAGGAATGTCTTGGGATGACTTAGTTATGGTTGAATGAGGTTTATAGTTCCATGATGAAGTAGATCTTGATGACCCCTATATGAATGATATGATTCCATTATTAACACATCTATCAATGCAATCTTTGAGTCCATAACAATCATTATCTCTATGTTCATATATATGATGATAGTTATAAAAGGGTTGATGTGGTTGTTTCTACATGATATGTGGATCTAGTCGATGAGTAGAATGTAATGTGATTAACCTCCTATCTAAGAGTGCTAATAATATGAAAAATGGGCTATCTTTCTTTGAATAAAATTGTAATAGTGACTTGATGTTGTTCTCTATAGTGCATACTTTAGGTTATGCTCTAAATATTGTCTTTTTATTCTTAACTAGTTACTTTTCTAGTTAATGTCTCTAATATTGTTTAGGACATGGTGGATGATATGTGTTAGGATTTGTAGATACTATTGTGAAATATAGAGTAATCTAATCAACTAAATATACCTCAATCAATCCCAATTTATTTTCCAAAGATAGAACTATATAGCATAAGTGCTTAAAAGAAGACTCTGTCTGATATAGTAGATACTTAAGGAGAGGTTGATGAGGCCACTTAATAAAGATATGATGAATATCTAAATCTATTGGTTTATATATCAATCTTAACATGTGATTCTTGAATTTTAATATATAATCACTAACTGGCTCTGAAGTGTTTTGATGTAAAGTTGCAAGTTTCTCATATGTAACATGAGGACCCATGTTTTCTATGTAATGTCTAATAAATGCCTCCTCTAAGTCATCATATGTGTGCAATGAGATAATGGGGAGTAGATGAAAGATCCAATTTTGTGCTTCCCCCACTAATGTTTTCTAAAATAATTTCAGTAGAATCAAAGGACTCACATGAGATGGTAAATCTTTCCAAAAGGCTTAAAGGTGTAGAAATGGATCTCTAGTTCCATCAAAGTGAGGCAATGATGGTATCTAGAAATTATTAGGAAATGAAGATTTTATAAATGTCTTTGGAAGAGGGTTACCATGTAGATCATTGTCATCCATCTAAGACTTATAGGCCTTATTTTCCAAGGTAAGGAGATACACTTGGTGTTGTAATTTACCAACTGCATGCATTAAAGATATAATTTCCTAGGATGGTACATTATCATATTGAAGTGGTTCATTTAATCATTTAATTAGATTGTTAATTTTAGCCATGGGAATGATACATTTAGAAATTTGATCATAAGAGGGGGTGTGCTCACTTCAACCCTTGGAGTAATGGTAACTTAGACCTTACTAAAGGGATGTGGGCTATCATTATGTCTAGGTGAAGAGTAAGAACTAGGTTCTAATGTAGTGAGGGGTGGCTTGGGAGATTAATTGGTATCTTTATGTTTTAGTGTATCACATTTTACCTGAGTAGAAGATGTGCTATTAGCATGAACATGTACATTATTTGAAATAGAATCATGCATATAATTAGAAACAAGATTTAGAAGTGTATTATGTTTGAGAGGAGTGAGATAAGAGTTATAAATATGAGATGCATATTCTTTTTCACTATGTGCATAATAATCATCATTATTCCATGCATTGTCATTATTGGAATATTGTTCATAATCACTCTCATTTGAAAATTCATTTGCATGTTTATTATCATAATCAGTATCACTTTCAATGCATCTAGGGAGAGGGGTAAGATAATAACCTAATTCTTTTCTAATATGAAATAAAGTATCATTTGAAGTTGGAATATCATATGCATCAATGTTATATATGGATGAAGTACATGCATTATATTCATGAGAAGTAAGAGAAAGATATTTATCATTAAGATTTTCTTTGGACATAGTAGAGTTAGGAACATAAGATGTATCATTTTAACTATGCATTGACAATTTTATTCTATTGAATTTATATTGTTATAATATGAACATTGAAGTAGAGAGAGAGAGAGAGAGAGAGAGAGGAGAGAGAGAGAGAGAGAGAGAGAGAGAGAGAGAGAGAGAGAGAGAGAGAGAGAGAGAGATTGGGTTCACATGGAAGCAAATTATCACCAATAAGAGGTTCACTTGGAAGTGCATGACTAATTTGTTCATTTGGTGTATTGTGCATAAGAGAATGAGGTGAAAAGTACCTTTCCCATTTATCAAAATTATTTTCTTTAGAAGAGTGAATAGAAGAGATAGGTTTGAGAGAAGAAGATGCATCTACTTGTACTTCACTATCACTATCACTTATATCATCATATTCCTAATTAAAACAATAGTCATTATCTTCATTATAAATAAAATAATTTTCCACATTTTTATCTAATGTATAATTTTGCAAATTTGTCTATTTATTGTCATAGTTATGATAAAATTTTAGGAATTGATCTATGGGATGAGAGGGAAGAAGTGTCTTGGTGGCCATCTTATTTTTTTCACCAAAGAGAGTATTGAAAAGTAATACTAAGAAAATAAATGAAAAAATAACTATGAACATAGAGATTTTATAAATACTTTTGACTATCCAAATAATTTGCAAAAAATCCAAAGTATTTTTCTAAAAATTGTGAGGAAAACTTGGGGTTTGAGGACCTAGTTTGAAAATCTAGGGTTTTAGGCTAAAGTTTTAGAATTTTTGAAAAGTTTAAAATAATTTTAAATTCTAAAAATAATTTTGAATAGAATAAATACACAAAAATTTATAAAAAAATTATAAATTATAAATTTAAATTTTTGCACAAGAAAACTACTAATATTAAAAATTTGAAATTATTTTTGACAAAGTAAACAATTTGCAAAAATTCCAAAATGTTTTTCTAAAATTTGTAAGGAAGGCTTGAGGTTTGAGGACCTAGTTTATAAATCTAGGGTTTTGTGCTAGGGTTTTATATTTTTTTTTAAATTATGAAATAATTTTAAATTCTAAAAATAGATTTGAATAGAATAAAAGCACAAAAATTTATACAAAAATCAAAAATTTGAAATTAATTTTTTTGCACAAAATTTGAAGTGAAAACCATAAGGGTGCCTAGGGTTTAAGATTTTTATTCAAAGTAACTTAGGTTCACGAAATGTTTTATTTTTTGGGGAAAACTAGTGTTTAATTCCTAAATAATAATGGGTATAGAGTAAGGGGAAAAATATAGTTTAATATGGTAAAATATAGATTGTTAAGAAGTAAATTATATGAGGAAAAGAAATAAACTTATCTAAAATAGGTTGAGATGGATGATTCAAGAGTTATAAATTGATATGCATGATTGGGACACTATCTAAAATATAGATATAGCCTTCATTTTTTGATTATATAGGAGCACTAAAACTGGATGGGAGTGGCACTAGTGTTGTAATCCACCACTGCCATTATTTTATTAAGGATCTAAGCTTATTAGGTTTTATTTTCTAGGTCAGTGTGAGCCTATGTACCAAATATCATAGGTTGAAAGTAAATAGAACTCATTGTACATCCATTTTAATCTCTAAACCCTATATTTGTCTACATACATGCAAACAACAAATCCATTAAAATCAAGAGAGGAAAAATTGGGTTAAGGGAAGAATGATCACACTATCTAAAACCCTTATTGTCATGATTGCTACCTACATTAACTATCAAGATAGGGTTTCAGATCAATTGTATTTATCCTTTAGGGAACATTAATAATAAATGTACACATTAGATGCAAGAATGAATTTCACCTAGGCCCTTCCTTGATCAAGAATGAAAGTCTATGTGTGATGCAAAATGTTGAGCTATACTATTGATTGATTTTTTATTAAGTCTAATGTGCCAAAGTAGTAAGTGCTAGATATAAAATGCCTTGTGTATTCCTTTATATAAAAGACTCATTATTTTGAATTTGGGAGATTTATTTGCATTTGGATAACATGGTAAAACTTAAGGATGAAGCTAAGAAAGGGTGTAGGACCTATTGAGTGAAGGAAACTAACCATTGGAGGTGAAAATGGATATGGACAAAAGTGCTAAAAATGGACACTAGTGGCACCGGCACTATTGTCCAACACTAATGCTCTTATTTTATAGTCTCAAGACATGAGGGTATGGAAATAATACATAAAACCTAACCTAGATGAGGTGGAATGACTATTTTAAATGATCAAGATAACTAGGAATAGACAAAAAGGTGACTTAAGCATAGAATAAGACCAAAATGAATAAAACAAAGGACATGGCCAAATGTGAACAAAGCTCATATTCTCCAATTAGAGTCTTCTATGAAAGGACTATGAAAAGACATGATATGTGTGGTTTCTTGACCAATTTAGGGTGTATATAAAATCTATATGACCTGTAAACTTTGCATTGATATATAGTTATAAGAAACCAATAAATGAGATTGGTT
The DNA here is from genome assembly GCA_037957365.1 of Torreya grandis. Lineage (NCBI taxonomy): Eukaryota > Viridiplantae > Streptophyta > Pinopsida > Cupressales > Taxaceae > Torreya > Torreya grandis. Next base: position 742,987 of record JARHVA010001568.1, read on the forward strand.
TTCAATCTATAGTAGACATATGATTAGATACTAAGCAGAGGTAAATATGAGTGGTTATTAAGAGGTGTATCATCTTTCAATATGGTCATAGCTCAAAAAAATAGCCACTAAGAGAAAAATTTGGCATGGATCTATCAAGTACATGGATATAAAGACCTTGTACTCATAATGAAATAAGTAAAGATGGCATAGGAATTCACAAAGTAGATTAGGGGATTGGGGGAAGTAATCAGAGAATTTAATGATATTTAAAACCATAGAGATCTCTTATTCAATAGAATTAGTCATGATTCATCATGTAAAATAAACCCTTGTCTTCTAGTGGATCTCTTAGCTAATGATAAGAACTTAAAGACTAGCTGGAACCAAATGTAGGTTAACTTATTGATAAGGGCTAGTCCTGATTAGATCAAAATGTGGTGGAGATTTCAACAAAGGTGATGATATATCATTGATTTATTTTTGTATGCATATTCCCCCTCTTCTCTCTTCCCCTTTTCTATATATCACTGATTTTTTCCCATTTGTAAAAAATTCCCATTTTGTAGTGTATCAGGGGAATCTTTGAGATATTGAAAGATATTATCCTCTTGATTAGGAAAAAACCTATCAATAATTTTTAAGACCTAAATCTTGATGAAATAAAGACTTTATATACATGTCTCTTACCTGGGATTTCTATTGAGTGAGTTGTGCATGATGGCATTGTGTGAAGGAGAATCTTCCTCATCCATTGTCCTCCTTTCTAACCTCTTTTAGGGTATTTTCAGGTTATTTGCAAGTATAGATTAGTGTTATTTATACCATTGGTGTAAGTTTTTAGTGAGTCTTATAAATCCTCTCTATTTACATTCATTTCTTCCTGAACCTAGTCCATGAAACACTTTTGTAACTAGCTTGATTTTAAGGTTGTGTGAGCTAGCATTATATTTTATAGATATATCATGGGTTCAAGATTATGGGAGTATCCCTCTTTTATTTGTTACATCACCTTTTATCCTTCTTAGAATCCTTTTTCCTCTTTCTAACCCTTTTCCCTATGACAACATTAGTTTAGTTTATCCATCAAAGAGGAAGTTGACCTTCTTTGAAGGTTCAACCGTGCCATAGGTGGCCCACATCTTAGGGTTGTTCCCATAGTGTAGATTAATTAGAAAGGTCTTGAAGAACCCTCTCCAAGGGTGAAAATTGACACTAAAAATATTTTTGGCATGCCTAGTGGGACCTTACTACATTTTGCATCTCACTGAATAGTTCTTGGTGTTGCCTTTCAGTGCAATTGGCCTTTGAATGAACACTTAAAAACACCAATGGTGATTCCACTATGAACATCTACTAGTATAAGTAGGCCAGGTGCCTAATCACCATCATTTGGTATGTATCATTAGTTATTTGATCAAAATTCATGTTCTTTCATTCTTTATCCTTCATATCAAGTTAGTAATGTTCATGTTTTCACCCCAAGTGGTCATCAAGATTCAATGAATTAGCCTTGCTAGAATTTGGATCTCTCTAGTCAACTAGATAATAGCCTTAAGGAGATATGTCTTGATCTTGAAAAATAATTAAGAGAGGTTGATATGGAACAAGGGTATTATAGGCAATAGCAAAATCTTAAACACCAAGATTATGTTCAAGAGTAGGTTTTGAGGTTTTAATAAGAATTCTTGGTTAGGCAAGACCAAAACAAGAAGGAAAATGATCATCAGTTTCTCTAAAGAATTAGAGTAACTAACCCTAGACCCAAACTACCCTCTCTTAGTCCTATTCATGATAAAACTGAACCCCCTAATCCACCTTGTCAAGTCTCATCATCATCAAGATCCAAACAAGTCACTAAAAACCATTCAACTAAGGAATATCAAGACATCCCATCTTGGATCTTCTCCTATGCCAATGGCCCTAACTATGCCATACCCTCTCTTGTGAAACCACCCTCTCTCACACCTATTTAGGAAAATGAGAAGGTGGCCAAGCCTTATGTTTTCCCCTCATGGAAATAAATCAAGGAGGGCATAAAGAAGAAAGAGGAAGTGATTGTTTTGGTGTTCCAAGAATTGGTTCAAGAAAAGAAGGTTATTCCCTATACTTTTCCCACACAAAAGTCAAGTTAAAAAGGATTTTAGAGAGAAGAGATGTTAGTTGAGGTAATCCAAAAATTAGTCTTGAAGGAGGATTTAGTTGTGTCAAAATTAAATTAAGAAACCATAGATCAACTCAATGGTCTTTATGTACAAGAGTTCCAAGACTCTATCTCCTTTCTTCAAGAGCCACCAAAGAGAGCCTTCAAAGTTCCTAGCTAGAAGGACACTCTTGTAATCTACACATAAGGTGATATTCTTAACCCTCCCATTATCTCCTTCTTGGATAAAGAGCCTCTTTCACAAAGAATAGAGGAGTATCTTGTAAGCATAGGTGAACCTAAAGAAGATAACACAAGTGTTTATGATGGGTAAATCATTATAGACAACCCACTCTATCCAGAGGAGGAAAAATTAGGTTTAGATTAGTTATCATGGCATGGATTCAACATTGATGAATTAAAGCATGAAGATTGTATTGATTCCTTAATAATTGAAAAAATGGGTATTTATGTTGTATCTGATAGAAAAGGAGATTTTAATTTGTTTTAAGAGCTTCCTTTTTGTGTGGTTGAAGACGAGGGTGAGAAAAATGTATAGATTGATGTGGTTATAATAGTCAACAAGTCAGATGATAAGGATGAGTAAGAAAAGGAAATCAAGGAGGAAGAGGATCAAAATGAAGTATGATAATAAATATACCATGAATTAATGGACTAGGTAGAGGTTCTAAACTAACCTATGCCTCTTCCAGAGCATGGAAATGCATTTACAAATTAGTTTGAATAATCTGACCAGTCTCAAGATGAATTGTATATTTAAGGCATTACTAATGTCTTCAAGAATAAAGGAGAATGGTAAGATCTAGATCCATAATAACATGACATTGAAAACCTTAGATGGGTTGATGAGCTACCATTTGGTTCTTTTAAAAATAATAATAGTAAGGATGATGTTGAAATTGGCATTATCCAAAATGACCAAGGGGAATTTACCTTTTGGGATGACTTAGAGATTTTTGGCCTAAGCCTAGAGTCAACCTTCATGTTCAAAGGAACCATTAGAGGAGGAGCCATCACATGTTGTGCTTAATCTAAGGAACAAAATTTATTCATCAAATCAGGAGGTTGTAGGTGCTCCTATAGTCCATTTTGGAGAAAGTCTTGAAGAAATGGACCAATATTTATACATTAGAGACATTTTTGTCCCATTTAATCCTTTTTAAAGCATTCCAAAAGAGTTAGTAATAAGGAATCTTAGCTCACCTATCATGAACTCTCAAAATCAAGGTGTTTTCCATCTTAATCTACCACAAGTGAGTGATGATAAATATTTTCCATTTGATCTAGGAGGAAGGTGCTTGTAAATTGAAACCTTGTATATATTACAGTAGACTTCATGCTTTTCTCTAAGTTCTTGTGTGCACCTATTTTTAATAGGTTAGCTATTTTTTCTTTCCTCTAAGTGTCTGTGTGCACTTGAATTTATTTTTTTGGTTCTTATTATCCTTTTGTTTTAGGAGTTATCTAGAGGTTGGTAATTAGTTATATCATCAAATTAATGTGTTGAACTAAAGTATAAACTCTATGCCCAATGGACTAGTCAAGACAAATGGTTTGGGTTCTCAATCATAGCTGGCATGCTTCTTTGTGAGTCACCCAAAAATTTGGCCAATTTTAGCCCACATACCAATATTTTTTCTAGATTGAATAGATGGGCAAAGTTCCTATTTGAGGAATGATCAGATGACTTGTAAAAGATTTGAAGGACCAAACCATCATAAGATGCCATGCTATAATGAATGGGTCAGCTTGGTTTCACATTTTATAAGTATGCTAAAAAATACTCTTAGGCCAAAAGATAACATGGAAATGAAGTACTTCATGCCAAGTTCATCCTCTAAAAAATTGGTGTCTTGATGAGCTTACAATATTAAGATATAAATCTTTAAAATTAGACTTGCAGAGTAGGACAGACATGTTGACATCATGTTCAAGCTTTAGTAAATAGCCATTTAAATTTAAATGTTCCCAAGTTGAATGAAAATTTAACAAGTGTTAAGATTGTAGGAGCTTAGATCAGGATCTAATGGAAAGTGATAACTTGATAATGTTATTGGTTCCCAAATATCTAATGGTGCACATTTGATCATATACCTAAGATAAATAGTGAGCATCAAGTCAAAAGGTCAACATAAACACATGGTTGACAAGTGGCAAGATCTTGGGTACCTAAGTAGAGATCTAATGGTGTAAATTGATTGATAATTTTAGTGGGCCCAAACATCTCTAATAACACATGTTTTATCATAAGCCTAAGATTAATGGTGAGAAATGAGTCAATAGGTCAATAAATCTTGAGAAAAAATAAAGATTTACCAAGTGTCTCAACTACATTCAACTGGTAGAAGATCTATAACTCACATTCATTCATATAGAAAAAGATCAAAGGTGTAAGACCAATAAGATCTAATGGTGTGAATCTAATATAGATCATAGATTGATGGTAAAAATTAAAATCTAATGATTAAGTGGATCGAATATCAATGGCATGTGTTCACTGAGCAAGTCAAGATCGATAGTCAATATTAAAGGTAGAAAGGCAAGACATTCTAAGTGGAGAACAATTGTGACCTAGGTCAAAACAAAGGTAAATCTTGTAAGAATCATCCCATCACCATTAGATCTTGATCAAATGTCACAATAAAATAAAATTATATGATTAGGAGTTGTCAATAATAAGGTTTAAATACCATAAACCTTTGGTTCAAAGATTTATAACACACAGTGTCCATCCTTTGGGGTTATATTATTGTTTCATGACCATAATCTTTGGTCTTTAAATAAGACCTATACATATGATGAGTTATCAGATTCCATAGGGTCCAAAGGTAGGATAGGTATATTTTATACATAATGAAAATAAAGAAGGAAGATATGTGACCTATAGGCTTTGCATATATATATATATATATATATATATATATATATATATATATATATATATATATATATATATAAATATAAAACTAATAAAAGAGATTGGTTTTCAATTTAAAGTAAACTTATGATCAAATATTGAGTAGGGGTGGATATGAATGGTTATGGAGAGGTTAATAGTCTTTTAATATGGTCCTATATATAAAAACTAATCACTAAGAGGAGACTTGGGCATGGCTTTATCAAGTACATGGATATAAGGACCTTGCCCTCATAATGAAGCAAGTGGAGATGGCATAGAATTTCATGGAGTAGATTAGGGAATTGGGGGAATAAGTTAAAGCATTCAATGCTATTAGAAACCATATATATATATATATATATATATATATATATATATATATATATATATATATCTTATTTAACATAATTAGTCATGATCCATCATTTAAAGTAAACCCTTGTCTTCTAGTGGATCTCTCAGCCAATGATAAGAACTTGATCATTAGTTAGAGCCAAATACAGTTTAACTTGTTGATAAGTGTTAGTCATGATTAGAACAAAATGCGGAAGATATTTAAAGAAAGGTGATGATGACTCATTGATTTATTTTTGTATGCATGTTCCCACTCTTATCTCTTCCCATTTTCTATATATCACCCATTCTTTCCCATTTGTAAAAAATGCTCATTTTTTGGAGTATCAAGGGACTCTTTGAGATATTACAAGATATTTTCCTCTTGATTAGGAAAAAACCTATCAAGAATTTGTAATAAATACATATTTATGAAATAAATACTTTCCTTACCTATCTCTTTCTTGGGATCTATGTTGACTGAGTTGTGCATGATGGCATTGTGTGAAGGAGAATCTTCCTCATCTATTGTACTCCTTTATAACCTCCTTTAGGGTATCTTAAAGTTGTTTGTACGTATGGATTAGTATTATTTTTTCAATTGGTGTAAGATTTAATGTATTTTTATAACTCCTCTTTGTTTACATTCATTGATTCCTAAACCTAGTCTATGAAACACTTATGAAATTAGCTTGATTTTGAGGTTGTGTGAGCTAACATTATTTTTCTATAGATCTAGTGTGGGTTCAAGTTTAAGGGAGTATCCTACTTTTATTTTATGCATCCATTTTCAGCCTTCTTAGGAGACATTTTCCCATTTTAAACCCTTTTGCCTATGATAAAATTAGTTTAGGTGATCCATCAAAGAGGAAGTTTGCCTTCTCTAGAGGTTTAACCCTACCATAGGTGACCCACAACTTGGGGTTATTCCCATAGTGTATCTCAATTATAAAGGGCCTAAAGAACCCTCTCCAAGGGTGAAAATTGATTATAAAATAGTTTTTATCATGACCAATGGGATATTACTATGTTTTTCATCTCACTAAAATGTTCTTGGCGTTACCTTTCAGTGCAATAAGCTTTTGGAGGCACACTTGAAAACATCAATGGAAAATCCACTACAAACATCTACTAGAATAATAATCCCAAGTGCCTAATCACCGTAATTTGGTATTTATTATCACTCATTTAATTAGAATTCATGGTATTTCATTATTTATCCCTCATATCAAGTTATTAATTTTCATTTATTCACCCCAAGTGGCCCTCAAGATTCAATGTATCAGCCTTTTTAGAGTTTATATCTCTCTAGTCAACCAAAAAAGAGCCTTAGGGATATATGGATTGATATTTAAAAATAATTAAGAGAGGTTGATAGGGAGGAAGGGTATTATAGGCAATAGTAGAATCTTTGAACAACAAGCTTGTGTTCAAGAGTAGGGTTTTAGGTTTCAATAAGAATGTTTGGTTAGGCTAGACCAAGACAAGAAGGAAACTAATTTTTAATTGATATAATAATGAGAGTAGATAAACCTAGACCCAAAATAACCTCTCCTAGTCCTATTCATACTCAAACCTAACCCCCTAATCCACCTTTTCCAGCCTCATCCTTATCAAGATACAAACAAGTCAATAAAAACCATTCAGCTAAGGAATATCAATCCATCCCATCTTGAATCTTCTCCTATGTCAATGACCATAGATATGTCATACCCTCTCTTTTAAAACAACCCTCTCCAACACCCATTAAGGAAAAGGAGAAGGTGGCCAAGACTTGTAATTTCCCCTCATGGAAATTAATCAAGGAGGGCATAAAGAAGAGAGAGGAAGTGCTAGCTGTGGTGGTCCAAGAAAATGTTCAAGAAAAGGAGGTTATTCCTTCTACTTTTCCATTATGAAATTCAAGTTAGAAAGGCTTTTAGAGAGAAGAGGTGTTAGTTGAGGTAGTCTAAGAAGTAGTCTTAGAGGAGGAGTTAGATGTTTAAAAATTAAATCAAGTAACCATAACTCATCTCAATAAGATTAGTGTACAAGAGTTTTGAGACTCTCTCTCCTTTCCTTATGAACCACCAAAGAGAGACTTCAAAGTCCCTATATGGAAGGACACTCTCTTAATATATAATCAAGGTGAGCTTCTTCACCCACCCACCATCCCCCTTTTCGATAAAGAACCTATTTTTCAAATAATAGAGGAGGAGATTATAAGCATAGGTGAACCTAAAAGAAGAAACACAAGTGACTATGTTGAGAAGATCATTACAGGGAACCCACTCCATCTAGAGGAGAAATTAGGTTTGGAATAGATGTCATGGCATGGATTTGACACTAGTGAATTAGATATTTAAGGTATTACTAATGCCTTCATAATTAAAAAAATGGGTATTCAGCTGCTAAGAGAAAAGAAGATTTTAATTTATTGTAATAACTTCCATTCAATGGGGTTAAAGATGAGGGTGAGAAAAATGTAAGAAATTGATGTGGTTGTAGCATTCAACTATTCAGCTGATAAAGATGATCAAGAGAAAGAAATGGAGGAGGAAGATGATCAAAATGAAGTATGGTAATAGTTTTACCATGACTTCATGGACTAGGTAGAGGTTATAGACCAACTTATGCCTCCTTTAGAGCATGGAAATGAACTTGAAAATTAGGTTAAAGAAATTGACCACTCTTAAGATGAATTATCTATTAAAGGTAGTACTAATGTCTTTAATAATAAAGGAAAATGGTCATATTTAAATCCATAAGAACATGAAATTTTAAATCTTAGATAGGTTGATGAGCTACCATTTGGCTCCTTTCAAAGTAAGTAAAGCAAGGATGATGTTGAAATTGCCATTGTCCTAAATGGCCAAGGGGAATATACATTTTGGATTAACTTAAAGGTTTTTTTCCTAAGCCTAGATAGTCAACCTTCATGTTTAAAGGAACCATATTATGTTGTGCTTAATCCAGAGAACAAAATTGAGCCATCAGATGAGAAGGTTGTAGGTGATCCTATAGTCCATTTTGGAACAAGCCTTGAAAAAATGGACCAATATGTCTACATTAGATACATGTTTGTCCTATTTCATCCTTTTGAGAGAATGCCAAAAGTGTCAACAATTAGGCATCTTAGCTCACCTATCATGAGTTCTCAAAATCAAGGTCTTTTCCATCCTAGTCCACCACAAGTGAGTGATGATAAATCTTTTCCATTTGATCTATAAGGAAGGTGATTACAAATTACAACCTTGTATATATTATAGTAGATTTCATGCTTTTATCTAAGTGCTTGTATGCACTTTTGTTTAGTAGGTTAGTTATTTTTTCTTTCTTCTAAGTGCCTACATGCACATACCTCTATTTATTTTTTTCTTGTTGTCCTTTTATTTTAGGATATATGTAGAGGTTGGTAGTCATTTCTAGCCTTGAATCAATGTGCTCAACCAAAGTATAAACTCCATGGCCAATAGACCAGTTAAGACAAATGGTCTGGGTTCTTAAGCATAACATGCATGCTTCCTTGTGAGTCACCAAAAATGTTGGCCAATATTGGCCCACATATCAATATTTTTCTTAGATTGAATATATGATCAAAGTTTCCATTTGAGTGAGTGATCAGATGATTTATACAATCTTTGAATGACCATACCATCATAGGACATCATGCAAAAATGAATGAGTCAGCTTGGTTACATATTTTATAAGTATTATCAAAAAGCCTCTCAAGCCAAAAAATCACATGGACATGCATTCCTTCATGTTAAGGTCAACCTCTACAAAATTGGTGTCTTGATGAGATTTCTATCTCAAGATATAAATATATAAAGTTAGACTTATACATTAGGATAGATGCACAAATTTCAAGTTCAATCTTCAACAAATATCTATTTAAATTTAAATGTTCCTAGGTTAGACATAGATGTAATAAGTATCAATATCATGGGATTTTAGATCAAGATCCAATGGTTAGTGGAAAACTAATAATATAAATGGGTCCCAAAGATCTAACAACATATTTTTATTGTGCACCTAAGATTAATGGTGACCATCGAGTCAAAAAGTTAGCATGAATGTGAGGTTTACAAGTGGCAAGATCTCAGGTACCTAAGTAAAGATCCAATGGTGCACATCAACTAATAATGTCAGTGGGACCAAATAGATCTAATGACACACATTAAATCATGCACCTAAGATCAATGACAAGTAATGAGTCAATAAGTTAGTGAATCTTGGGAACAAATAAGGAACTACCAAGTGTCTCAACTACATTAAACTAGTATAAGATCTATGGCTCACATTCATTCATATAAAAAAATATCAATGGTATGAAATTAATAATATCCAATAGTGTTCATCCAATATGGATCATAGATCAATAGTCAATATTAAAATTTTATGATTAAGTGGATCAAATATCAATGACATGTGTTCAGCAAGCAGGTCAAGATCGATATTCAATATTAAAGGTGAAAAGACAAGAGATTTCAAGTGGATAAAAATTGTGACCTAGGTGGAAATAGAGGTAAATCCTATAAGGATCATATTGTCACCATTAGAAATTGATAAAATGTTATAAGAAGACATAGATATATAGTTAGGGGTTGTCAATAATAAGGTTTTGATACCATTAACCTCTAGTTTGAATATTAAGGCTTTTAAAGAGAAGAGGTGTTAGTTGAGGTAGTCTAAGAAGTAGTCTTAGAGGAGGAGTTAGATGTTTAAAAATTAAATCAAGTAACCATAACTCATCTCAATAAGATTAGTGTACAAGAGTTTTGAGACTCTATCTCCTTTCCTTACGAACCACCAAAGAGAGTCTTCAAAGTCCCTATATGGAAGGACACTCTCTCAATATATAATCAAGGTGAGCTTCTTCACCCTCCCACCATCTCCCTTTTCGATAAAGAACCTATTTTTCAAATAATAGAGGAGGAGATTATAAGCATAGGTGAACCTAAAAGAAGAAACACAAGTGACTATGTTGAGAAGATCATTACAGGGAACAAACTCCATCTAGAGGAGAAATTAGGTTTGGAATAGATGTCATGGCATGGATTTGACACTAGTGAATTAGATATTTAAGGTATTACTAATGCTTTCATAATTAAAAAAAATGGGTATTCAGCTGCTAAGAGAAAAGAATATTTTAATTTATTTTAATAACTTCCATTCAATGGGGTTAAAGATGAGGGTGAGAAAAATGTAAGAAATTGATTTGGTTGTAGCATTCAACTATTAAGTTGATAAAGATGATCAAGAGAAAGAAATGGAGGAGGAAGATGATCAAAATGAAGTATGGTAATAGTTTTACCATGACTTCATGGACTAGGTAGAGGTTATAAACCAACTTATGCCTCCTTTAGAGCATGGAAATGAACTTGAAAATTAGCTTAAATAAATTGACCACTCTTGAGATGAATTATCTATTAAAGGTAGTACTAATGTCTTTAATAATAAAGGAAAATGGTCATATTTAAATCCATAAGAACATGAAATTTTAAATCTTAGATAGGTTGATGAGTTACCATTTGGCTCCTTTCAAAGTAAGTAAAGCAAGGATGATGTTGAAATTTCCATTGTCCTAAATGACCAAGGGGAATATACATTTTGGATTAACTTAAAGCTTTTTTTCCTAAGCCTAGATAGTCAACCTTCATGTTTAAAGGAACCATAACATGTTGTGCTTAATCCAGAGAACAAAATTGAGCCATCAGATGAGAAGGTTGTAGGTGATCCTATAGTCCATTTTGGAACAAGCCTTGAAAAAATGGACCAATATGTCTACATTAGATACATGTTTGTCCTATTTCATCCTTTTGAGAGAATGTCAAAAGTGTCAACAATTAGGCATCTTAGCTCACCTATCATGAGTTCTCAAAATCAAGGTCTTTTCCATCCTAGTCCACCACAAGTGAGTGATGATAAATCTTTTCCATTTGATCTATAAGGAAGGTGATTATAAATTACAACCTTGTATATATTATAGTAGATTTCATGATTTTATCTAAGTGCTTGTGTGCACTTTTGTTTAGTAGGTTAGCTATTTTTTCTTTCTTCTAAGTGCCTACATGCACATACCTCTATTTATTTTTTTCTTGTTGTCCTTTTATTTTAGGATATATGTAGAGGTTGGTAGTCATTTCTAGCCTTGAATCAATGTGCTCAACCAAAGTATAAACTCCATGGCCAATAGACTAGTCAAGACAAATGGTCTGGGTTCTTAAGCATAACATGCATGCTTCCTTGTGAGTCACCAAAAATGTTGGCCAATATTGGCCCACATATCAATATTTTTCTTAGATTGAATATATGATCAAAGTTTCCATTTGAGTGAGTGATCAGATGACTTATACAATCTTTGAATGACCATACCATCATAGGACATCATGCAAAAATGAATGAGTCAGCTTGGTTACATTTTTTATAAGTATTATCAAAAAGCCTCTCAAGCCAAAAAATCACATGGAAATGCATTCCTTCATGTTAAGATCAACCTCTACAAAATTGGTGTCTTGATGAGATTTCTATCTCAAGATATAAATATATAAAGTTAGACTTATACATTAGGATAGATGCACAAATGTCAAGTTCAAACTTCAACAAATATCTATTTAAATTTAAATGTTCCTAGGTTAGACATAGATCTAATAAGTATCAATATGATCGGATTTTAGATCAAGATCAAATGTTTAGTGGAAAACTAATAATATAAATGGGTTCCAAAGATCTAACAACATATTTGTATTGTGCACCTAAGATTAATGGTGACCATCGAGTCAAAAAGTTAGCATGAATGTGAGGTTTACAAGTGGCAAGATCTCAGGTACCTAAGTAAAGATCCAATGGTGCACATCAACTAATAATGTCAGTGGGACCAAATAGATCTAATGACACACATTAAATCATGCACCTAAGATCAATGACAAGTAATGAGTCAATAAGTTAGTGAATCTTGGGAACAAATAAGGAACTACCAAGTGTCTCAACTACATTAAACTAGTATAAGATCTATGGCTCATATTCATTCATATAAAAAAATATCAATGGTATGCAATTAATAATATCCAATAGTGTTCATCCAATATGGATCATAGATCAATAGTCAATATTAAAATTTTATGATTAAGTGGATCAAATATCAATGACATGTGTTCACCAAGCAGGTCAAGATCGATATTCAATATTAAAGGTGAAAAGATAAGAGATTTCAAGTGGATAAAAATTGTGACCTAGGTGGAAATAGAGGTAAATCCTATAAGGATCATATTTTCACCATTAGAAATTGATAAAATGTTATAAGAAGACATAGCTATATAGTTAGGGGTTGTCAATAATAAGGTTTTGATACCATTAACCTCTAGTTTGAATATTAAGGCTTTTAGAGAGAAGAGGTGTTAGTTGAGGTAGTCTAAGAAGTAGTCTTAGAGGAGGAGTTAGATGTTTAAAAATTAAATCAAGTAACCATAACTCATCTCAATAAGATTAGTGTACAAGAGTTTTGAGACTCTCTCTCTCCTTTCCTTACGAACCACCAAAGAGAGTCTTCAAAGTCCCTATATGGAAGGACACTCTCTTAATATATAATCAAGGTGAGCTGCTTCACCCTCCCACCATCTCCCTTTTCGATAAAGAACCTATTTTTCAAATAATAGAGGAGGAGATTATAAGCATAGGTGAACCTAAAAGAAGAAACACAAGTGACTATGTTGAGAAAATCATTACAGGGAACCCACTCCATCTAGAGGAGAAATTAGGTTTGGAATAGATGTCATGGCATGGATTTGACACTAGTGAATTAGATATTTAAGGTATTACTAATGCTTTCATAATTAAAAAAAATGGGTATTCAGCTGCTAAGAGAAAAGAATATTTTAATTTATTTTAATAACTTCCATTCAATGGGGTTAAAGATGAGGGTGAGAAAAATGTAAGAAATTGATTTGGTTGTAGCATTCAACTATTAAGTTGATAAAGATGATCAAGAGAAAGAAATGGAGGAGGAAGATGATCAAAATGAAGTATGGTAATAGTTTTACCATGACTTCATGGACTAGGTAGAGGTTATAAACCAACTTATGCCTCCTTTAGAGCATGGAAATGAACTTGAAAATTAGCTTAAATAAATTGACCACTCTTGAGATGAATTATCTATTAAAGGTAGTACTAATGTCTTTAATAATAAAGGAAAATGGTCATATTTAAATCCATAAGAACATGAAATTTTAAATCTTAGATAGGTTGATGAGTTACCATTTGGCTCCTTTCAAAGTAAGTAAAGCAAGGATGATGTTGAAATTTCCATTGTCCTAAATGACCAAGGGGAATATACATTTTGGATTAACTTAAAGCTTTTTTTCCTAAGCCTAGATAGTCAACCTTCATGTTTAAAGGAACCATAACATGTTGTGCTTAATCCAGAGAACAAAATTGAGCCATCAGATGAGAAGGTTGTAGGTGATCCTATAGTCCATTTTGGAACAAGCCTTGAAAAAATGGACCAATATGTCTACATTAGATACATGTTTGTCCTATTTCATCCTTTTGAGAGAATGTCAAAAGTGTCAACAATTAGGCATCTTAGCTCACCTATCATGAGTTCTCAAAATCAAGGTCTTTTCCATCCTAGTCCACCACAAGTGAGTGATGATAAATCTTTTCCATTTGATCTATAAGGAAGGTGATTATAAATTACAACCTTGTATATATTATAGTAGATTTCATGATTTTATCTAAGTGCTTGTGTGCACTTTTGTTTAGTAGGTTAGCTATTTTTTCTTTCTTCTAAGTGCCTACATGCACATACCTCTATTTATTTTTTTCTTGTTGTCCTTTTATTTTAGGATATATGTAGAGGTTGGTAGTCATTTCTAGCCTTGAATCAATGTGCTCAACCAAAGTATAAACTCCATGGCCAATAGACTAGTCAAGACAAATGGTCTGGGTTCTTAAGCATAACATGCATGCTTCCTTGTGAGTCACCAAAAATGTTGGCCAATATTGGCCCACATATCAATATTTTTCTTAGATTGAATATATGATCAAAGTTTCCATTTGAGTGAGTGATCAGATGACTTATACAATCTTTTAATGACCATACCATCATAGGACATCATGCAAAAATGAATGAGTCAGCTTGGTTACATTTTTTATAAGTATTATCAAAAAGCCTCTCAAGCCAAAAAATCACATGGAAATGCATTCCTTCATGTTAAGATCAACCTCTACAAAATTGGTGTCTTGATGAGATTTCTATCTCAAGATATAAATATATAAAGTTAGACTTATACATTAGGATAGATGCACAAATGTCAAGTTCAAACTTCAACAAATATCTATTTAAATTTAAATGTTCCTAGGTTAGACATAGATCTAATAAGTATCAATATGATCGGATTTTAGATCAAGATCAAATGTTTAGTGGAAAACTAATAATATAAATGGGTTCCAAAGATCTAACAACATATTTGTATTGTGCACCTAAGATTAATGGTGACCATCGAGTCAAAAAGTTAGCATGAATGTGAGGTTTACAAGTGGCAAGATCTCAGGTACCTAAGTAAAGATCCAATGGTGCACATCAACTAATAATGTCAGTGGGACCAAATAGATCTAATGACACACATTAAATCATGCACCTAAGATCAATGACAAGTAATGAGTCAATAAGTTAGTGAATCTTGGGAACAAATAAGGAACTACCAAGTGTCTCAACTACATTAAACTAGTATAAGATCTATGGCTCATATTCATTCATATAAAAAAATATCAATGGTATGCAATTAATAATATCCAATAGTGTTCATCCAATATGGATCATAGATCAATAGTCAATATTAAAATTTTATGATTAAGTGGATCAAATATCAATGACATGTGTTCACCAAGCAGGTCAAGATCGATATTCAATATTAAAGGTGAAAAGATAAGAGATTTCAAGTGGATAAAAATTGTGACCTAGGTGGAAATAGAGGTAAATCCTATAAGGATCATATTTTCACCATTAGAAATTGATAAAATGTTATAAGAAGACATAGCTATATAGTTAGGGGTTGTCAATAATAAGGTTTTGATACCATTAACCTCTAGTTTGAATATTAAGGCTTTTAGAGAGAAGAGGTGTTAGTTGAGGTAGTCTAAGAAGTAGTCTTAGAGGAGGAGTTAGATGTTTAAAAATTAAATCAAGTAACCATAACTCATCTCAATAAGATTAGTGTACAAGAGTTTTGAGACTCTCTCTCTCCTTTCCTTACGAACCACCAAAGAGAGTCTTCAAAGTCCCTATATGGAAGGACACTCTCTTAATATATAATCAAGGTGAGCTGCTTCACCCTCCCACCATCTCCCTTTTCGATAAAGAACCTATTTTTCAAATAATAGAGGAGGAGATTATAAGCATAGGTGAACCTAAAAGAAGAAACACAAGTGACTATGTTGAGAAAATCATTACAGGGAACCCACTCCATCTAGAGGAGAAATTAGGTTTGGAATAGATGTCATGGCATGGATTTGACACTAGTGAATTAGATATTTAAGGTATTACTAATGCCTTCATAATTAAAAAAATGGGTATTCAGCTGCTAAGAGAAAAGAATATTTTAATTTATTGTAATAACTTCCATTCAATGGGGTTAAAGATGAGGGTGAGAAAAATGTAAGAAATTGATGTGGTTGTAGCATTCAACTATTCAGCTGATAAAGATGATCAAGAGAAAGAAATGGAGGAGGAAGATGATCAAAATGAAGTATGGTAATAGTTTTACCATGACTTCATGGACTAGGTAGAGGTTATAAACCAACTTATGCCTCCTTTAGAGCATGGAAATGAACTTGAAAGTTAGGTTAAAGAAATTGACCACTCTTAAGATGAATTATCTATTAAAGGTAGTACTAATGTCTTTAATAATAAAGGAAAATGGTCATATTTAAATCCATAAGAACATGAAATTTTAAATCTTAGATAGGTTGATGAGCTACCATTTGGCTCCTTTCAAAGTAAGTAAAGCAAGGATGATGTTGAAATTGCCATTGTCCTAAATGACCAAGGGGAATATACATTTTGGATTAACTTAAAGCTTTTTTTCCTAAGCCTAGATAGTCAACCTTCATGTTTAAAGGAACCATAACATGTTGTGCTTAATCCAGAGAACAAAATTGAGCCATCAGATGAGAAGGTTGTAGGTGATCCTATAGTCCATTTTGGAACAAGCCTTGAAAAAATGGACCAATATGCCTACATTAGATACATGTTTGTCCTATTTCATCCTTTTGAGAGAATGCCAAAAGTGTCAACAATTAGGCATCTTAGCTCACCTATCATGAGTTCTCAAAATCAAGGTCTTTTCCATCCTAGTCCACCACAAGTGAGTGATGATAAATCTTTTCCATTTGATCTATAAGGAAGGTGATTATAAATTACAACCTTGTATATATTATAGTAGATTTCATGATTTTATCTAAGTGCTTGTGTACACTTTTGTTTAGTAGGTTAGCTATTTTTTATTTCTTCTAAGTGCCGACATGCACATACCTCTATTTATTTTTTTCTTGTTGTCCTTTTATTTTAGGATATATGTAGAGGTTGGTGGTCATTTCTAGCCTTGAATCAATGTGCTCAACCAAAGTATAAACTCCATGGCCAATAGACTAGTCAAGACAAATGGTCTGGGTTCTTAAGCATAACATGCATGCTTCCTTGTGAGTCACCAAAAATGTTGGCCAATATTGGCCCACATATCAATATTTTTCTTAGATTGAATAGATGATCAATGTTTCCATTTGAGTGAGTGATCAGATGACTTATACAATCTTTGAATGACCATACCATCATAGGACATCATGCAGAAATGAATGAGTCAGCTTGGTTACATATTTTATAAGTATTCTCAAAAAGCCTCTCAAGCCAAAAAATCACATGGACATGCATTCCTTCATGTTAAGGTCAACCTCTACAAAATTGGTGTCTTGATGAGATTTCTATCTCAAGATATAAATATATAAAGTTAGACTTATACATTAGGATAGATGCACAAATGTCAAGTTCAATCTTCAACAAATATCTATTTAAATTTAAATGTTCCTAGGTTTGACATAGATCTAATAAGTATCAATATCAAGGGATTTTAGATCAAGATCCCATGGTTAGTGGAAAACTAATAACATAAATGGGTCCCAAAGATCTAACAACATATTTTTATTGTGCACCTAAGATTAATGGTGACCATCGAGTCAAAAAGTTAGCATGAATGTGAGGTTTACAAGTGGCAAGATCTCAGGTACTTGAGTAAAGATCCAATGGTGCACATCAACTAATAATGTCAGTGGGACCAAATAGATCTAATGACACACATTAAATCATGCACCTAAGATCAATGACAAGTAATGAGTCAATAAGTTAGTGAATCTTGGGAACAAATAAGGAACTACCAAGTGTCTCAACTACATTAAACTAGTATAAGATCTATGGCTCACATTCATTCATATAAAAAAATATCAATGGTATGCAATTAATAATATCCAATAGTGTTCATCCAATATGGATCATAGATCAATAGTCAATATTAAAATTTTATGATTAAGTGGATCAAATATCAATGACATGTGTTCACCAAGCAGGTCAAGATCGATATTCAATATTAAAGGTGAAAAGATAAGAGATTTCAAGTGGATAAAAATTGTGACCTAGGTGGAAATAGAGGTAAATCCTATAAGGATCATATTGTCACCATTAGAAATTGATAAAATGTTATAAGAAGACATAGCTATATAGTTAGGGGTTGTCAATAATAAGGTTTTGATACCATTAACCTCTAGTTTGAATATTAAGGCTTCTAGAGAGAAGAGGTGTTAGTTGAGGTAGTCTAAGAAGTAGTATTAGAGGAGGAGTTAGATGTTTAAAAACTAAATCAAGTAACCATAACTCATCTCAATAAGATTAGTGTACAAGAGTTTTGAGACTCTCTCTCCTTTCCTTACGAACCACCAAAGAGAGTCTTCAAAGTCCCTATATGGAAGGACACTCTCTTAATATATAATCAAGGTGAGCTTCTTCACCCTCCCACCATCTCCCTTTTCAATAAAGAACCTATTTTTCAAATAATAGAGGAGGAGATTATAAGCATAGGTGAACCTAAAAGAAGAAACACAAGTGACTATGTTGAGAAGATCATTACAGGGAACCCACTCCATCTAGAGGAGAAATTAGGTTTGGAATAGATGTCATGGCATGGATTTGACACTAGTGAATTAGATATTTAAGGTATTACTAATGCCTTCATAATTAAAAAAATGGTTATTTAGCTGCTAAGAGAAAAGAAGATTTTAATTTATTGTAATAACTTCCATTTAATGGGGTTAAAGATGAGGGTGAGAAAAATGTAAGAAATTGATGTGGTTGTAGCATTCAACTATTCAGCTGATAAAGATGATCAAGATAAAGAAATGGAGGAGCAAGATGATCAAAATGAAGTATGGTAATAGTTTTACCATGACTTCATGGACTAGGTAGAGGTTATAAACCAACTTATGCCTCCTTTAAAGCATGGAAATGAACTTGAAAGTTAGGTTAAAGAAATTGACCATTCTTAAGATGAATTATCTATTAAAGGTAGTGCTAATGTCTTTAATAATAAAGGAAAATGGTCATATTTAAATCCATAAGAACATGAAATTTTAAGTCTTAGATAGGTTGATGAGCTACCATTTGGCTCCTTTCAAAGTAAGTAAAGCAAGGATGATGTTGAAATTGCCATTGTCCTAAATGACCAAGGGGAATATACATTTTGGATTAACTTAAATCTTTTTTTCCTAAGCCTAGATAGTCAACCTTCATGTTTAAAGGAACCATAACATGTTGTGCTTAATCTAGAGAACAAAATTGAGCCATCAGATGAGAAGGTTGTAGGTGATCCTATAGTCCATTTTGGAACAAGCCTTGAAAAAATGGACAAATATGTCTACATTAGATGCATGTTTGTCCTATTTCATCCTTTTGAGAGAATGCCAAAAGTGTCAACAATTAGGCATCTTAGCTCACCTATCATGAGTTCTCAAAATCAAGGTCTTTTCCATCCTAGTCCACCACAAGTGAGTGATGATAAATCTTTTCCATTTGATCTATAAGGAAGGTGATTATAAATTACAACCTTCTATATATTATAGTAGATTTCATGATTTTATTTAAGTGCTTGTGTGCACTTTTGTTTAGTAGGTTAGCTATTTTTTCTTTCTTTTAAGTGCCTACATACACATACCTTTATTTATTTTTTTCTTGTTGTCCTTTTATTTTAGGATATATGTAGAGGTTGGTAGTCATTTCTAGCCTTGAATCAATGTGCTCAACCAAAGTATAAACTCCATGGCCAATAGACTAGTCAAGACAAATGGTCTGGGTTCTTAAGCATAACATGCATACTTCCTTGTGAGTCACCAAAAATGTTGGCCAATATTGGCCCACATATCAATATTTTTCTTAGATTGAATAGATGATCAAAGTTTCCATTTGAGTGAGTGATCAGATGACTTATACAATCTTTGAATGACCATACCATCATAGGACATCATGCAGAAATGAATGAGTCAGCTTGGTTACATATTTTATAAGTATTCTCAAAAAGCCTCTCAAGCCAAAAAATCACATGGACATGCATTCCTTCATGTTAAGGTCAACCTCTACAAAATTGGTGTCTTGATGAGATTTCTATCTCAAGATATAAATATATAAAGTTAGACTTATACATTAGGATAGATGCACAAATGTCAAGTTCAATCTTCAACAAATATCTATTTAAATTTAAATGTTCCTAGGTTAGACATAGATCTAATAAGTATCAATATCATGGGATTTTAGATCAAGATCTAATGGTTAGTGGAAAACTAATAATATAAATGGGTCCCAAAGATCTAACAACATATTTTTATTGTGCACCTAAGATTAATGGTGACCATCGAGTCAAAAAGTTATCATGAATGTGAGGTTTACAAGTGGCAAGATCTTAGGTACCTAAGTAAAGATCCAATGGTGCACATCAACTAATAATGTCAGTGGGACCAAATAGATCTAATGACACACATTAAATCATGCACCTAAGATCAATGACAAGTAATGAGTCAATAAGTTAGTGAATCTTGGGAACAAATAAGGAACTACCAAGTGTCTCAACTACATTAAACTAGTATAAGATCTATGGCTCACATTCATTCATATAAAAAAATATCAATGGTATGCAATTAATAATATCCAATAGTGTTCATCCAATATGGATCATAGATCAATAGTAAATATTAAAATTTTATGATTAAGTGGATCAAATATCAATGACATGTGTTCACCAAGCAGGTCAAGATCGACATTCAATATTAAAGGTGAAAAGATAAGAGATTTCAAGTGGATAAAAATTGTGACCTAGGTGGAAATAGAGGTAAATCCTATAAGGATCATATTGTCACCATTATAAATTGATAAAATGTTATAAGAAGACATAGATATATAGTTAGGGGTTGTCAATAATAAGGTTTTGATACCATTAACCTCTAGTTTGAATATTTTTAACACAAAAGGTCCATCTTTTGGGGTTGTAGTATTATTTCAGGACCATGATATTTGCTATTTAAAGAAGACTTATGCATATGATGATTTCTTAGCTTTCATAGGGTCTAAAGGTAAGATGGTTTTATTTTAGACCTAATAAAAAATAAATAAGGAAGCTATGTGACCTGTAGGCTTTGCATCGATATATAACTATAATAAAACCAATAAAAGCGATTGGTTTTCAATCTATAGTAGACCTATGATTAGATATTCAGTAGGAAAATATATGAATGGTTATGGAAAGGTGTCTCATATTTTAATATGGTCCCAACTCGAACAAATAACTTCTAAGAGTATACTTGGGCATGGTTCTATCAAGCACATGGATGTAAGGACCTTGCCCTTATTATGAAGCAAGTGGATATGGCATAAGAATTCATGGAGTAGATTGGGGGATTGGGGGAAGTAGGTAGAGCATTTAATGATATTAAAAACCATAGATATCTATTCTTCAATAAAATTAGTTGGTATTAATCATGTAAAACAAACCCTTTTCTTCTAGTTGATCTCTCAGCCAATGAGAAGAACTTGAAGACTAGTTGGAGCCAAATGTAGATTAATTTGTTGATAAGGGATAGTCTTAATTAGATAAAAATGTGGTGGATATTTTAATAAAGTTTTTGATAACTCATTTATTGATTTTTGTACACATGTTCCTCCTTATCTCTCTTCCTCTTTCTATATATCACCCATTCTTTCCTATTTATAAAAAATGGTCATTTTTTGGAGTATCAGGGGACTCTTTGAGATATTGAAAGATATTATCCTCTTGATTAGGCAAAATATTGTCAGACATTTTTAATAATTTCCTCTTGATGTAATAAATACTTTTTTTACCTATCTCTTTCTTAGGATTTGTGTTGAGTGAGTTGTGCATGATGGCATTATGTGAAGGAGAATCTTCCTCATCCATTGTCCTCATTTTTGACCTCCTTTAGGGTATTTTCAAGTTATTTGTTGGTCTATATTAGTGTTCTTTTTTCCATTGGTGTAAGCTTACAATGATTGTTATAATCCTCTTTATTTTCATTCATTTCTTCCTAAACCTAGTCCATGTAACACTTATTCAATTATCTTGATTTTAAGTTTATGTGAGATAGCATTGTCTTATGAAAATCTAGTGTGGGTTCAAGCTTATGGTAGTCTCCCATTTCTATTTGGTGAATCACCTTTTAGTCTTCTTAGGATCACTTTTCCTCTTTCTAACCCTTCTACCTATTATAACATTAGTTTAGGTGATCCATCAAAGAGGAAGTTGTCCTTCCCTAGAGTTTTAACCTCTCCATAGGTGACCCACAATGGGGATTTGTTCCCATAGTGTAACTAATTTGGAAAGGGATAAAGAACCCTCTCTAAGGGTGAAAATTGATGCTACAACAAGACCCATAGCCATGGGAAGATATATTTTTCTATTGGATGACCTTTCATTATCATCATAATCCTTTATTAATATTATTATTAGAGTAGGCCCTAATGAAGACTATGAATACCCTAACCTCTTAAGAAACTCAATATTGTACAAATTTAGGGCAGATCCTCCATATATAAGAACCCATAGGATTTTGTGGTTTGTGATGGATATTTAAATAAATAAGGGATAATTATGGTAAGGGCCTATACGTGGCATGACCTGAGAACTAAAGTTGATGTATTATGATGGATATGTAAGTGATGCACCAAGTCTTGGAATTGATTTGTGTTAATATCCCTAAGAACTTTTAATTCATGTAGGACTTGATTTAATATCTCTTGATGTATATAGGAAGTTTTGAGAAGATCCATAAGGTATATTTATGTTGGGTTCTTCTCAAGCTATTGAATAATATCACATGTCTTATTGAGAGTATCTGAATATTTCTTAGGGATGCTGATTTTTTGAGATGAAAAATTAGGGACTCTTTTGGGGGTACTCAAGGAAATATTATTTTATGATGTCTAATAGTAATGGCACAATCAATAATGGCCCTATGAATTTTAATAATTGGGGATGATAGATATGTGGTCTCTTGGGGGACTTTAATTTTTATGGTGTTAATTTAATGATATGGAATGGAATGGTAATCAATTTTTTTGGAGATGAAGGCTTAATCCTAATTTATTAATGGTTTTTTTTCTAAAATTTGGTCATGCTTTGGTAAGGGGTCTTGATATATCCTTAATTTTTTATCTTTGGATTAACTTTTTTGACTTTATCCTTTAACTTCTATCTCCCCCTTTTCTATTAATTCTTGGATGAAATGTCTTAATTACATGCATCTTTTAGTATCATGCCCTTTATCTCGATGGTAATTAAAAAAATCATTTTCAATGTACCAATTATGGTGTGGCTCATTATCATCCAAGGGTCTAGTCTCTAGGAGAGTTATCATATTAGAAATAATTAACTATTTTAGGACCTTTTGAATAGGTACACCAAGATTGGTTAGATGATGTTTCCTTGATCTAGCCCTTGGCTTTCCTTTTGGCATAGTGATGTTGGAGATACTTTGATTTTGGTAGTGGGGGAATAGTTGTGTTCTCTTTGCACATGTTTTGAAACATCAAAACCATCCTCAACTACATTCTTATTCTTATTAAATATTTTTGGCTTACTCAAGAAAGCATTATCTTGACTTTGGATTTATTCATTCCAGGTGTTAAGCATGAAATATACTAAGGGGGGGGGGGGTGAATCAGTATATTATATATCTTTTACTTAATCTAATTTCTTTTATTTAACCACTTAATCACACATTCAAGATATGTAATAAAAATAAAATAATATTCACCACACAAGAGAGAGAGAGACCAATTTTTTACATGGAAACCCAAAGTGGGCAAAACCATGGAGAATAATCTCAAGTATATAAATGAGCACCAACTCAAGTTACAAAGTTCACAAGCACCAACTTACAAGAGCACCAACCCCTTTGTTGAGCACCAACACAACAACTATTTGTGAGCACCAACCCATAATAGCACCAACCCACAAGAGCACCAACCCCTCTTGTGTATAAAACACAACTATCTCTCAATGTTACTTACTCAACAAATAATATAACTCTACAATATCTCTTGCTTGTCTCTCTTCAAAAATAAATACAAACCATGCACTCTATTTCATATTACAAATGGCTTCTCAAGCATTTATTTATATCTTTACAAATGAACTTTGGCATTCACCCTTTCTGACCCTTCAATCCTCATGGAAAATGATCCTAAACTTGCATGACCCTTCATATCTTTGCATTCAAAAAGTCACATGGTGACTCTTCATAAGCAAATGCATCCTTTTCTCTTTTATCTTTATCTTGGTGACTTTTCATATTCCTCAATGTGTCCCTTTATGTAAAAATGTTCCATACCCTATTTTGTATTCACATGGTGACTCTTGGAATTCCTCAAGATGACTCTTCATGAGAAAATGCATCCCATTCCTCTTTTGTCTTTACCCCATCACTCTTTGACTTCTCCATGGGCCCTCTTTTGACTTATATGCAACTAAAAATATATTCATTAATATTAAATAAATATTAACACACATTATCCAAGATATGAATATTTAAAACATCATTAAATATAATGGGAC